>JARLTB010000081.1:547500-595000 GCA_030141615.1 Unio pictorum | reverse complement strand
GGTTGGAAAAGGCACAACTGTCGTTATTATGAGATAGCGGGTGTACGTTGTGGTAAGTTTTAGAATTCAAAGCATTGTTGGCGTGTTTGAGATCCAGTTGTAAAGGTACAGTATACGAATGGATTCAGCATTTATATGCATACCATTTACAAATGATTCGAAGTCAGAACCATAAGCCGGATGCAAAAAGCCTTTCACAATTGAATGTTTCATATGAATTTTCCAGAAAACAATGTGCACAATTATTTTTTGTTTTGGAAACTAAACGAAATTGACATCAGCACACATGCGATGAAAGGATTCATTTGTAGATGGTTGACGGATGCACATGTTTTTAATTAAAGTCAACAAGTCTTGATATATTATCTTTCAATATAAAATTTGAAAAGAAAACATACATACTTGTTATCCGCATGTGCACTTAAAATTTCGTTTTCAAGAGCAAGACATTGATCATTGTATTATAGAGAATGTTTCCGCTATGTAGCACCATACTGTCAGTCATATACTAAAAGGCAACATTTATGTTTATGTTTAAAGATAACACGATGGTAAGCAGACACAAAGTTGTAATAAAACATTAAAAAATAAATACTTACATGGGGTTGGGGGACTTCATAAGTAATGGCAGTAATGTTGAAAAGGCGGTAGTAGGGTTGAAGGACTGCCTGCAATAGAGTTGCCTTTTCGCACCTCAGTTCTGTATATAAGTTTATTTCAGTGTCTTACGAGTGGTTGGAAATAATCCTGACCGACACTGGAATGTTGTTTTATCATGTAAACCTAAGTTAGATATCTAACTGATAATATAAAACAATACTAGCGATTACTAGCAAAAATCCTGATTACATATGATTAGCATTCCTTGGCATTTTGGTCATCCAAGTTCACACGGTACCATGAATGTCAATAACTGTCTGAAATGGGTAATGTCCCAACACTTCTTGCGATTCCTCCTTCCACCACCCACCCCAACCAATTGTACCATGAATTGTCCGCCCCTGCCTTATTTCTGGAGTATAACATAATCATGTGATAGATAACTGACAGCCTGCGGATGCGGCCTAGGGATCAAGTTATAAGAGGTTTGTAATGATATTTCCAAGATAATAAATATGCAGGAATTATCAGACACATTTAAACCTATCTGGTTCATTATCTGTATAAATACTGATGTCCGGAGACCGCAGAAGGTAGCAATCTCATTTTTATGTCTATTTTGTTCACATACTAACTATTTTTTGACATTTGCAGTTCTTAAAAATAATTTACTGAATGTAAGAATTACGACTACTGTCAGATCTCACTGATTCATGTCTGTATTTCGCAAAACGTGCTTGCTTTTAAAACAATGATGACACGCTGTACACCTGGAATACGTTTTATCTATATGAGAGAGAGAGAGAGAGAGAGAGAGAGAGAGAGAGAGAGAGAGAGAGAGAGAGAGAGAGAGAGAGATTCACTTACTGATTAATACTTTCTTTAATCTCATGATATAACGTGGATACCAGTGACTCACTCATAATCAGCAGAGAGGTAAAAGATGTACGTATTTTAGCAGAGGTAGTGTATGTTTTTCGTCAATTCCAATATGGTAATATGACGTTCAAGTCTGTACTGATGAGATATGAAACTTTCTTCACCGCATTTGTTAACTAGAGTTTAGTGTTGCAAAATCTAAAGGTTATGCTTTATTGCATTGAAATGAACACCCAATTCGGCTAAAATGTCAATTTATATGCGTATAACAGAACTAAGAACATATCACTTAGGTGTCACTTTCACATTTTTAATTTTGTTTTTAATAATCTACATAATTTAGTCTTCTTTTCCTCATTATATGGTACGAATCAAAATATAATGATTAATTATTCCCAGGGTGTGCGATTAACCACATTTTGTTAGGAGTACATCTCTTATGCGTTATACGCATACAGAGCGATTAATTAATGTAGAACTTAATAATTTAATAGCGCTGTGAAAGATAAATAAAAAAATCCTATATCATGGAGTTTGCTGAGTTTTGCTTTGCATAACAGTTTAACATCATATCAGAAGACTAATGTTTTCGGGGGCACATATTTCGTTTTTATTTATATTACCTAATGAAGAACTTCCCCTACCCCACAAACTCTGCCCTCCCAGCCTAAAATCATAACAACGAAAAAGGAGTCAGACGAGAGTAGTCGCCCCAGAATAGAAGATTTGCCGCCAAATCCCGTCACTCTCTAGGTATCATTACACCTTCAGCATGGCTTTGTATTGCATCCCAAATACTTTCTACATACTGCCTGTGTAACAGAATTGTTACCGAGAGGAGGGTGGATTAAATGAACAATACAAACACAATTTGTGAAAGAAAATATAAATTTATGTAATAAATTATAAATGAAAAAATACAGATGTAACAACACAATAATTCATGCACTCAACCCACAATTACACTCACAACCATTCACAATACATGAACAAATTAAATAACAATACAAAAGGAATCTTAGATGTAAAGGGATCTCTTGGATTATACACAGATCCAAGAATCCTTTACGAAAGTTAAATAAATGCAAGAATGATTTACGAAAAAAAAATAAACACAAACGACAAACTATCTATCGCACGATGGATTGCGATAACTAGCACGATCATATACTTGTATTCAATCAAGTTGCTAGCTTTTATTGATATCTATGTGATCACTTGAAATATTATTGCGATCTGACATAAGCATGCAAATACAACAATGTATTAAATTATATTACAATTTCAATACACCTATGTGTCTCCCCTGTATAACCGCACGATTCAGCAACAGTTGAATCGTCTCCCAGTTTCCCCGAGAACCGAGGGTTGACCAATACTATTATCGGACGTTTCCCTACACGGATCCACCACAGTTATACGTTCAGACAGCATACAACATCTACCCGAACCAACGGTTCCTCACTCCCCTAGATGTCTACCCGGACGTTTTACAACTCTAAGACAGCTCCGACACTCGGACTTCTAGCTTTCCGGATATTTACACGTTACACAGATGTTGACGAACAGACAGTTCGACACACAGACAGATACTTCAATTCCGTTTGCACAAATTAATGGCACAAGCACATTCAGATATTTATACAGAGATGTTCCAGAACAAACAATAGATGTCCCACAACAAATCAGACGATATCAAAGACGTTTATCAAAAGATGGTATCAGATGTGTTAACAGCTACGGTATCAACGATGTTATTAGCAGCTACGGTATCAACGATGTTATTAGCAGCTACGGTATCAACGATGTTATTAGCAGCTACGGTATCAGAAACATTGTAACAACTATGTTAGCAGCTACGGTATCAGAGACGGTATCAACGATGTTATTAGATGCGCTATCAGTGATGTACTTCTACGGTATCAACGACGGAATCAGACGGAATCAGACTGAATCAGTGATTGTCAGATGTTATCAGATCTACGGAATCAACGATGTTATTAGATCTCCGGAATCAACCCTTTGGCTGGAGATTTGCAAGACGAGGTTATCTATCCTTTGATTAGATATTTTAGTTCCCGTCAATAATAATGAGAAATCCTTAGCCTTATATACTCTCTATAGGTGAACATAAATCACATCGAGCTTATTGTGCACCACGTGAAACTAAAGTTCCGGATTCCATGTAAATTAACATCAAGCCCATGCAAATCGCTACACGCCGCTTACCCTGGAGAAAAGCACTTAATCACCCCAGGTAATGCGTGTACGACGAAATCAAGAAAATGGTGAGTTTCGTTTACAATTCAAGAACAACAAAAATCAGTTCAATTTTCGCCTAATTCTGTGACAATACCTCCCCCCTAAGAATAAAAATGTACACATTTTTAAAACTAACACAGAATAGAAGAAAAATAACTATTGATGATATCTTACAACATTTACACTGGTTATACTACAAACTGGATTTTATTACTGGGCAAATTCATACAAATTTCCCATCATGCCCTACTCAAGTAGTCTGCGCCTATATTTTCAACTCCCCTTATTGCTTCTACACGGAAACGATAAGGTTGTAGTGTTAGCGCCCAACGCATCAACCGAGCGTTAGCGACCTTGGCCTTGTTCAAATACAGTAGGGGTTGGTGATCAGTCTCAAGAACGAAATCTCTCCCAAATAGATATGCGTGATACTTCCCAATTCCCCATACTACGGCCAAACATTCCTTTTCTATAACGGAATAATTTTTCTCCCTGGGTAGCAATTTTCTACTCGAGTAAGCTACGGGTAACTTACTGTCGTCCTGCTCTTGCAGTAAAACTGCCCCCAACCCAGTTTCAGAAGCGTCTGTTCTTAGAATAAAAGGTTTGCTGACATCTGGCAATTTCAATATAGGTGCACTAACCAGTTTCTCTTTCAGAGTACAAAATGCTTTATCTTGCGGCGGTCCCCATTCAACTTTGTTTGGTTGCCCCTTCTTGGTCAAATCAGACAGCGGGCTAGCAATGGCTGCAAAGTTCGGTATAAACTTTCTGTAAAAACCTACTAGACCTAGAAATGATCTTACCTGCGTTTTATTGGTTGGCTTTGGTGCGTCTCTAATTGCTTCAATTTGCTTGGGATGAGGTTTTAACTGACCCATACCGCTGACCCTATGACCCAAACAATCTAAATCTGTATACCCAATACTGCATTTAGTGGGTCTCACTGTGAGGTTCGCTCTGCGGAGTCTATTGAAGAGCTCGCTCAGTACGGACACGTGCTCACTCCAAGTATTCGTGTACACGAATATGTCGTCTACAAAGCTATCAACGTTTGTTAAACCTTTCAGCAACTTTCGCATCAAACGACAACAAGTGGCGCTGGCTCCAACTAACCCGAAAGGCATCACTTTGAATTGATACAACCCTTTCTGGGTCGCAAATGCCGTCAAAGTTCGGGACTCTGGGACAATGGGAACCTGCCAATATCCCTTGGACAGATCCAATTTGGAAATCCATCGGTTTCCCGACAACTTTGCAAATAGACCCTCCATATCTGGCATTGGTTCTGCATCGAACACAGTGATTTTATTCAACTGCCGAAAATCGATACAGAATCGGTTCGTCCCGTCCTTTTTCCTTACTAACACTACTGGTGACGAATATGGTGAGTTGGAGGGTTCAATCACCCCCAGATCCAACATTTTACTCACCTCTTCGTCCACAGCTTCACGTGCGTTGTATGGCACCGGATATCCCTTGATTCGAATAGGGTCAGACGTATTCAGTTTAATTTTGAGGTCCAACAAAGTTGTACAACCTGGTCTATCTGTGAATACATACGAGTGTTTAGCCAAGAGCGCATTAATCTGTTGACGCTGGTCTTTCGTCAACTCCGCACTCACATCGACTTTATCTATCCCCTCCCCCGCAACTCCCAAGGGACATTCAAGGGCACTCTCGATATTCGAATCAGCTTCATCATCGTCTACGACGGCCGTACAAACGACATTTAAGACCCCCTTTTCAACATTGTCGCTCTGTCTCTTGATATACAATTTGAGCATGTTTGCATGGAATGTCTTTACATTACCGTCCATGTCAATTTTATAGTCCATGTCACCTTTTACTTCTTTAACTTCATATGGACCTTTCCACTGGACTAATAACTTATTCGAACTCGTTGGAAGAAGCAATAGCACCTGATCTCCCACAAGAAATTTCCTATTACGCGCTCTGCGGTTGTAATACTTGGCATATCTGCGCCTCGATTTAATCAATTCGTCACGTGCCATCTGGCATGTACTCTCAAGTTTATTTCTTAGATCTAACACGTACTGGTAAGTCGTTTTTATTTCCTCGTTCGAGACATCACCAGTCCATAGTTCGCGTAGTATCCGCATCGGGCCTCGAACTGTCCTACCGTACAACAGTTCGAAGGGTGAAAACCCTAAACTTTCCTGCGGTACTTCACGGTACGCGAACAGAACAGCGTTTAAATAACGGTCCCAGTCTTGCGGACGTTCCGCGCACATCTTTCTCAGCATGCTTTTCAGGGTACCATTAAACTTCTCTACCAGTCCATTGCACATCGGATGGTATGGGGTAGTGTTTAGCTGTTTGATGGATAACAGCCTACTTATTTCACCCATGAGGTCAGAGGTGAATTGGGCACCACAATCAGTGAGGATTTCCTCTGGCACCCCTACCCTACTGAAGATATCAACTAATGCTTCAGCTACCCTTTCCGTTTCAATAGTTGGTAACGCTACGGCTTCAGGGTATCTGGTTGCGTAGTCAACCAGAGTAAGTATATACCGATTCTTTCTTTCGGCAACTGGGTGTATTGGTCCTACAATATCTACTGCCACTCTTTTAAACGGTGTATCTATTAATGGCATCTGTCCCAAGGGCACCCTTGTGATCCTTCCCTTACAGACGGTTTTCTGACATACGTCGCACGACCTACAGAACCGTGTGACATCGCCATTAACACCTGGCCAGTAGAATTCAGCGACTACCCTGCTAGTGGTCTTAGCCCTACCTAGGTGTCCTGCCATGCTTGACTCATGCGCCACCCTAAGTACTTGAGATCTATATCTCTGGGGTACGACCACTTGCCAATACTTCTTACCCTCCCGAGCGCTAAACTCCCTATGAATTAATCCGTTCTTGCGTACGAATCTAGAGCTACCCCCACGCTTGCAATGTTTAATCGCGCCGGACGTGATTTTCTCAACAATTGTTCTGATGGATTCATCATGTTCTTGCTCTTGTTTGAAATCATCACGCGAAATTCCTGAGATCGATTCAGGGACTATTAATTTATGAAACGCGGTTTTCTCTCGCCGTGTTTGCGCTCGCGTTTCGACTGCTTGGGCCAAAGGTATTTTAAAATCGGCCATGGTTGGAAGACGGGAACCTTCAACATTACCGATCGTCAGATCGTAAATAGGATTGTCCATACAAAGGGCATCAACAGTTCCCGTTAAGAAAGGTGTTTTTACTGTGATCCTTGCTACGGGAATGCGACCCATCGTCTGATCAAGTAACATACATGGGGATTCCCACCCGAGCATTTGGTTATCCTGCACGAGACTACGTTTGATCACTACGCCCGTACAACCAGTGTCACGCAATACCACGACTTCTCGACCGTTGACAAACCCTCTCGCGGTTGGTACACGCGCTTCAGGGAATAAACACGTGCCAAGCGAATGAATACAAGGTTCTACCTGTACGATGTTATCAGTTATACCTTTACTTTGTATAGCCACTGCTACCTTATGTATAAGTGCCTTTCTTTTAGGACAGTCTTTTTGAACATGACCCAATACATTACACAAGAAACACCGCACACGCTGAAAAACTGGATTCCCAACTGACCTTTTTACCTCAGCTGATTTTACAGGCTCCCTAGGCATAGGTCTTACAGACTGGTTTCCAGACTTAAAATCTTTTAAAACCACGTTCTGGGTTCCCCCATGAGCTTCGGCAAATAAATCGGCTTGCTTAGCCATATCTTTTACGTTTGTGAAGACTTTCTCCTTCAGAAATTGATCTAATTCTCGCCCAACTGTATTAAATAATTGATCTCTGAGCAAGAAATCAGTCAACCCTTCAAACGTCTTCACCGCTTTGCCGCATTCAATCCACCGCTCAAAATAGTTCGCAATTCTGACGGTGAACTGACCAAAGGTTTCTCCCTTATCGGGCTTGCTATACCTGAACTTTTTTCGAAAACCTTGTTCAGTGAGCTCGTACCTTTTGAGAAGTGCTTCCTTTAGGACGTCGTACTTAAACACATCGTCCCTAGGAAGTCGCGAGTATACATCCAGTGCTTTACCTTTTAATAAAGCACTCAGATGCAGCGCCCAGTCATTTTGACTCCACTTCTGGTTTTCGGCATACCGCTCAAACCGATGAAGATAACTATCCATGTTATCTTTTTCATCGTCAAAGGAAGGTAATTTGGGGCCCCTTAATTTGCTAAAGGCAGAATCGTGTTCTCTTCCAGATGTCGCTAATTCCACCTTACGCTCATGATCCCGTTGCTTTGCTTTTTCATCTAACTCTATTCGCTTTTGCTCCGCTTCCATTTCCCATCCTATCCTATCCTTTTCGGCCTGCTTCTCTAATTCTATCTTTTCCCTCTCGGCCTGCTTCTCTAATTCTATCTTTTCCCTCTCAAAGGCCCATTTCCTATCTTCGGATTCCCTTTCTAATTCCCGTTTCCTTTCATCAGATTCCCTTTCTAATGCCCGTTTCCTCTCTTCGGCCTCCCCCTTTTCCTTTTCTAATTCCCTATGTAATTCCCTTTCTCTTACCCTTTCTTCCCTTTCCCGGGCTTGTTCTTCTTGAATAAATTTCCTTAGGCTTTCACCTTCATATCCAAATTCTTTGCCTAAGGCAACCAAGTCCTTAAGGGATGACATGACAATTGTAATATGAATATAGATAGGTAACCAAACCAATGTTTTAAACACGTTTATACTGGACACACGGACCTAGGTAAACTAAACAAAAATAAACTCCAACTAGAGTATTATCTTAACAGAAGGTCACGCTCGAATATAAACATTAAATGTATACCTTCACAAAAATGATTGACAGTTCACTTAATCCAACGATCCCACTTCTGACACCATTGTAACAGAATTGTTACCGAGAGGAGGGTGGATTAAATGAACAATACAAACACAATTTGTGAAAGAAAATATAAATTTATGTAATAAATTATAAATGAAAAAATACAGATGTAACAACACAATAATTCATGCACTCAACCCACAATTACACTCACAACCATTCACAATACATGAACAAATTAAATAACAATACAAAAGGAATCTTAGATGTAAAGGGATCTCTTGGATTATACACAGATCCAAGAATCCTTTACGAAAGTTAAATAAATGCAAGAATGATTTACGAAAAAAAAATAAACACAAACGACAAACTATCTATCGCACGATGGATTGCGATAACTAGCACGATCATATACTTGTATTCAATCAAGTTGCTAGCTTTTATTGATATCTATGTGATCACTTGAAATATTATTGCGATCTGACATAAGCATGCAAATACAACAATGTATTAAATTATATTACAATTTCAATACACCTATGTGTCTCCCCTGTATAACCGCACGATTCAGCAACAGTTGAATCGTCTCCCAGTTTCCCCGAGAACCGAGGGTTGACCAATACTATTATCGGACGTTTCCCTACACGGATCCACCACAGTTATACGTTCAGACAGCATACAACATCTACCCGAACCAACGGTTCCTCACTCCCCTAGATGTCTACCCGGACGTTTTACAACTCTAAGACAGCTCCGACACTCGGACTTCTAGCTTTCCGGATATTTACACGTTACACAGATGTTGACGAACAGACAGTTCGACACACAGACAGATACTTCAATTCCGTTTGCACAAATTAATGGCACAAGCACATTCAGATATTTATACAGAGATGTTCCAGAACAAACAATAGATGTCCCACAACAAATCAGACGATATCAAAGACGTTTATCAAAAGATGGTATCAGATGTGTTAACAGCTACGGTATCAACGATGTTATTAGCAGCTACGGTATCAACGATGTTATTAGCAGCTACGGTATCAACGATGTTATTAGCAGCTACGGTATCAGAAACATTGTAACAACTATGTTAGCAGCTACGGTATCAGAGACGGTATCAACGATGTTATTAGATGCGCTATCAGTGATGTACTTCTACGGTATCAACGACGGAATCAGACGGAATCAGACTGAATCAGTGATTGTCAGATGTTATCAGATCTACGGAATCAACGATGTTATTAGATCTCCGGAATCAACCCTTTGGCTGGAGATTTGCAAGACGAGGTTATCTATCCTTTGATTAGATATTTTAGTTCCCGTCAATAATAATGAGAAATCCTTAGCCTTATATACTCTCTATAGGTGAACATAAATCACATCGAGCTTATTGTGCACCACGTGAAACTAAAGTTCCGGATTCCATGTAAATTAACATCAAGCCCATGCAAATCGCTACACGCCGCTTACCCTGGAGAAAAGCACTTAATCACCCCAGGTAATGCGTGTACGACGAAATCAAGAAAATGGTGAGTTTCGTTTACAATTCAAGAACAACAAAAATCAGTTCAATTTTCGCCTAATTCTGTGACAGCCTGTACATTAGTTTGACCGATCTTTCATTATTTTACTTTCACGGGGAAGAACCCTCCATCTATTTTCTTACTGAATCTCATTCTATCATTACCACTATTTGGAGTATTATATATCGCCTACCTTACTAATTAATATCATGTACAATTAGGTTTACTATTCCACCTTTTAGTAAGTTATATCTAGCATGTTTCCTAATTCATCGCACGCACTCTACTGAAGGCTTTGCTAGACGCTTGACCGATTTCACACGTATAATCCATTGGTTTGGTCTCTTTAGTTGCTTGCGACAATAGTCCCAATTAAGTGTGGCATCTTTACGATATTCAAGCTATATTGAAGACAATCAATACTTGTAATATAGTATACTTGTAATATCTACTGAAATTTGTCGTAAAAGTGGGTCGTTAAATATGGCCAGTTAACTTGGGCTAGCAACATCCCACCCTCAGCCGCTACACCACGGGTACCGCTATCAGTTTTCACTAAGAGGCTGCCTCAGTTGCCGTTCTTCTCATATATTTATCAATAAAGTCACTGAAATCACCCATTCCTATTTGGATTCGGCAATATTTGCCTTATAGGACCTTCGACATAGTCCTAGCTCTGGCCTCGATCATAGAATCAAAACTATATCGTATCTTTGAAACTTTATTCCCTGGTTTCAATGAAGGGGGACATAGAGACAACCGCTCCGAACTCCCACGGACCCCAACAATCAAGTCCTTAGAGGTACCAAGAAAAAAACCTCTTAGGCATGCCAGACAGAAAATTCTTCTGAGTCTTACTTATCGGCGATGGCTCGGTTTCATAAAGCGAGTCATTAGAAACCACGATAAGAAATAAAACCAGGTTTCTTACATATGTTCTCCCCGGGATCCTTCCAGCAGGAAATTTACACTAAGTTTATGCCGCCCGTTCCGACATCCTCGTAGAGGTAAGACTTCAGAACTCTAACATGGTTTTCGAAAGAATGCCATGGATATCCATGGGCGCTGCAAATCGCCTCGAAGGACTTCTATAACAATTTCCTCGCCGGCCGCGGATCTCATAGTTTATCTATAGACGTCTCCAGAGTCTTAAGATAGGAAGATATTCTCCTCATGAAATAAATAATTTGCTGATGAAAAGGGTGGATGTGATTGTTCATAACAGAAAGTTACATGTAATTCGCTGCATATTTGTCTAGTTACATACGTAAATGGCAAGCTGTAGCACGTTTTACGGGTACGGTCCTTTTATTTAACACACTCGGCCACCGGCTTGAGATGTATGTACGAAACCGGTCCATAGCGCAGATCAGGAGAGAAATTTGTACGAGGTCATACTGCAATTCATCGCGATGATGATGGTGGTTGACCATGATTTCCACACATTATCACAGCTGTATTTTTCAGTAACAACCAATCAAGAAACATTTTTAATATATCTAACGACACTGTGCATATCTCATCCTAAATAATGATTTTCGGAATATATTTCTCACCCATTCTATCAGGAGTCCGTGCGTCGCCCTTAACCCAAAAGAAACTGTGATATGTGCAAGAATTAACTCCTCGTTGTTTCATCTCTCTTGCATGTCTGTGTGATCGTGTTAGCACAATCATATCTGACTTCCCTCTAAATAGTTCGATCACTCGTGTTGTTTTTCCAGACCCGCCAAAGCCATTTCAGTAACCGGTTTTATATCTACATACTGGATCGGAAAACGAAGGTGCGCTCGATAGTTCTGATATTTGATTTTTTTCATGTAATTATCAATCGTAACATATGCTGATTTAGAATACCGTGTAACATTTCTTGTTTTATTCTCCATGACCCCCAAGGCTCATCGGGATTTGTCAAAATAGCCACTGCTTCTTTATGTTTGATATGTATATAAAATGAATCAGTGGCAACTCTTCCTGCGGTGTCAGGAAATCTATTTATCATCGATAGCAACTTGATAAAAACATAAGCTATCATAGATGCCTTAGATGTAGGTATTGGAGAGATTTGACATCAATGTAGCTAACAATTGTACCGAATTTTGTTCCATCGGACAAGTAGGCGTTTTCACGACTGACAAATATATCTCTAGCTGTTGCATCCGCGATTATAAAATTGTATTCAGCATCATCTAAAATTGATTGTGAATAATGTCGCTTGTGATGATATGCTCCATCCCAGGTGAATTTACCGATTATTCTTCTACGGAGATCTTTTACATTTTCATAATTGACTTCAAAGATCTCCATGGATTTTTTAACAAGATATTCTTCGTCGAGATCAGGAAATGTTTCCTTGTAATCGTTAATTACACTTTCAAGACTATCGGGTTGTGGTAACCAAATTTCAGTTTGCGCTCGATATGATATAATTGACTCGCCGACAATGAGCGATATCACTATTTTACAATCGATCATATACCGTAAAAATATTATTGGTACCCAGTGTTTTTCAGATATATGTCTAACAAACCAAACATAACCGCACGGATGAAGTCAATTAGCGAACTCAAATGATACCCACACGAGCGAATCCGGTTAGATAAAAATCGGGTAGTGATCCATTAATCGCAACTAGTGTCATCTCGTGGGTGGGATGCCCAAATTGTTTCAAATACCAAACACACTCTTCATAATCGAGAAAACTCCCTGGATAACACGCAACCATATCAACCGAAAAAACATTTTTATGATCTCATTTGGTATTCCATAATCCTCCATGTCTGTATTCTACACAACTGGCTTGAACGTCTGGGATAAATTCATATTGTGTTGGCTTCCACATATTTTTCTCTCTGGCGTCATGAGCTGCAACTGAAGTGACTTGAAACAGTTTGTTAGTAATTGCTCGTTATTATCCGTGGAAAATTTCCGAGGTAGATTTCGCATCTCATCGTGGAGAGATTCAGTACGGTATATTTCACCGTTAGGTCTTAAAAATTGGTCGAATTTACCATCCTTGTTCTTCAAAACTCTGAAATAACCATACTGATACGGGATGGGTTTTACTTTCCGCGTGAATAAAATCAAACAATTTACCCGCAGAGAACTCCACCTGAAAGTATTTAATTGTTCTGTCCCGCGGAAATATTGTTACTTTGTTAGTCCACGCGTGCGCACTATGATCAATGCTCTTGATTGGAACCCCTATTGATTTATATTTCGATTCGTATAATATTTCTCCGGTTATAGTTGCTACAATTATTGGGCATCTTAATATATTTTCTAGTTCAGCTACAGTTTGAATTTTGGCTCCAACATCCTTGACTGTTAGCGCTCATTTGTTTTTTGTTTTTTTGTTACGTCTGTGGTTGCCGATATTTCCCCGGTGTTTTTTTTTCAAGCTTGAGAGAGCTCTCCCGTAAATATCAATCATTAAATTTTGAAGATCTCTCTAAAAAGCGATTACTCGTGTATTCGTGTACGGTTTTAGAGGGTGGTTTAGTTGATGATGATATAGCATTAAGTACATTTATTACTTTTTAGCCGCATATTGGTGGTAGGTCATTTTCTGTGTTGGTAGCGTGGATTACCAGATCGGGATTTTTTATTGATGTATATAACGCATAATATATTTCATCATTGGTGACTTAGTCTCGAGAGACCATGCCGATAGCGCTTTTGGGGTGTCGTCTGTCTCTAAGTTGATGGCATCGTCTGTTGTGGCTGTGCAGGCCTAAGAGCGAATGGCAGTCACTTTTGCAGTTTGTGCAGACATACTGTGAAGCCTGAGTTACTGTAGTTGCTGCCACGTGACCCTTTCTTACACGTTTCTATGCCGCCAACTGGCCTCTCCTCGTTTCAGCGACTGATATACCCTTACTTACTGTCAATCTCCAGGTGCCTCAGTCCTTGGCCAGCACTTTCCAGCCATCTGGTGCGATGTCGCATGCCTTCAGGTCTCTCTTGCACACATCCTTGAAATGGAGTGAGAGGCGGCTGACTATTCTCGTGCCAGTGACCAGCTGTCCATATAGGATGTCCTTTGGCAGCCTCCCATCCTCCATGCGTCGGACGTGTCTCAGCCATCGAAGGAGACGTTTGCTCAGCAGGGATAACATGCTGAGGGTAATTGCACTCTGAAGGATTTCGCTTTGTGGGATACGGTCTTGCCAGTTGATTTTCAAGATGCGTTTAAGCCACCGTATATGGAAAGAGTTGAGCCGGCGCTCATGCCTCATATAGGTACTCCAGGTCTCACTTCAATATAAAAGAGTGCTGTAAATGTAAGCCTGGTAAACTTGGACTTTTGTGTGCTCTGTCAGCGCGTTGTTGTCCGACATCCTCTTCATCAGTCGTGACATGATAGTATTTGGCTCTCCAAGCCCTCTGTCTAACTCCTTATGAAGCGAGAGAGTGCTGATGATGGTTGACCCCAGGTAGGTAAATTTTTTCACTGCTTCCAAGGTGACACCGTTGATTTTGATTAAAAGGGCAATGGTGGTATCTTGGTAGCTGACCTTTGTCTTTACCAGGCTGATGGTGAGTCCAAACTGCATGCAGGCTTCAGCAAAACGGCCTCCAAGTCTCTGAAGGGCCTCCTCGGTGTGGGTCGCAAGAGCCTTGTCATCTGAAAAAAGCATCTCCCTGATGGGCACAGCCCTCACTATCGTCTTCGAGCGCAGTCGTGCCAGGTTGAACAGACTCCCATCGGACCTGGTGTGTAGATATATGCCATCAGTGGACGAGTCAAAGGCGAAGCAAGGAAAAGAAAATCCCGAATAGGGTTGGTGCCAGAACGCAGCTCTGCTTTACGCCGCTGTTAACTGGGAAGGATGTTGAGGAAATCCATCATATAGGACTGTTCACTTCATATCTACATGGAAAGCGATTATCATGCTGCGGAGTTTTGGAGAGCAACCGATCTTACTAAGAACTTCAAAAAGTCCCTTCCTGCTAACTAAGTCAAAGGCCTTGGCAAGGTCAATGAACCTCATGTAGAGTGGTTGACCATGCTCTCTGCTTTTCTTTTTGAGTTGTCGTAAAGAGAAGATCATAGATCATATATGTTGTCGACCTGCCTGCTCTGAAGCCGCACTCGGATTCTGGGTAAACACGGTCTGCCACCAACTGCAGCCTGTTTAGTATAATGTGGACATACACTTTACCAACGATGCTCAGAAACGAGATCCCTCTGTAATTATTACAGGCACTGCGGTTACCCTTGTTTTTGCAAAGGGTCACAATTGTGGCATCACGCATGTCTTGGGTGATCCTTCCTCCCAACAAAGGCAAAGTATTTCCTGCAGTGGTTGAATCAGTGTTGGTTTCCCACGTTTGTCAGCTTCGGGCGGGATGCCGTCACTACCTGGTGCTGTGTCATTCGGTAGGGAGTCGATTGCTTTGCTAAGGTTGGTACTTTGTCGAGCATCTCCATGGTGGGAAGATTCTTTATGCTGCTGAGTGTTGCGTCGGTGAATAACGTTTCTCGGGAGTATAGCTCTGCGTAGTGATCCACCCATCTGGCCAACTGTTTCCCATGTCTGTGATCTTCTCTCCCATCAGAGATTTCAGGGGAGCGACCCTTTCACTGTAGGGCCTAGAGCCTTCCTGATGCCACTGTACTTACCTTGGATGTTTCCGGACTCGGCACTGCGCTGGATTCCTTCACACAGTTGTTACTAGTACTCGTTCGCGCACTGTCTAGCAATGCGTTGGGTGTTGCTTTGGGCACTTTAAAGAGCAGTATGCGTCCGTTTATTTGAGCTATTTTGTAGGCTGTAATGTCATTTCGCTTCTCCACGATTAGTGGTTCCATCCTTGATATGTGTGCGTTGAACCAGTCCTGACTGGGTCGTTCCTTTTTGTATAACGTGGACATGGCTGTTCTGTAGATGGCACCCTTCATGGGGTTACACTTGCCTGTGGCGTCGTGCTCTGGCATGTCCTGGAGAGCCATACTCCTGCACTTTGGAGGGGACCAATATTTGTGCAGTGTTTATGCTTGGGTGTCCTTTTAGTTTTGAGTGGTGTAGTATCTGTGGCTGTAGTCGCACCATGCTGCGCACGAGGGCATGGTGAGAGTCACAGTCTGTACTGTGGTAGGTTCTGATGGAGAGGACGCTGTTAAGGACAGAGCGCCTGGTGATAACCAAGTCGAGTTGGTGCCAGTGATGGGACCTGGGGTGTTTCCATGACTCTTTGTGTTTAGGCTTACCCTTGAAAAAGGTGTTTGTTATGCAGAAATATTGGTGGGTACATAGCTCCGGCAGTCTCTGGCCGTTTTCGTTGGTCCTTCCATGACTCGTGATCCTCACCTACTCTGGCATTATAGCCGCCGAGGAGAAATATTGTTTCGTGTTTGGGGCATCCTTTGATCTGTTCGTCCATCTGCTCCTAGAACTGATCATTTATATCTTTTGAAGACATGAGGGTGTTGGCGATGACTCTAATGATGTTGACAGGACCTACAGCAGTGGTGAGGCGGATGGACAAGAGACGCTCAGTGCCCCCTCTGGGAGGTTCAACCAAGGACAGAAGACTGTTTCTGATGGCGAAGCCCACTCTATGCTGACGCCCCCTCGTGAGCCCCTCCTCAGGTTCTCGACCCTTCCAGAAGGTGTAGTTTTCCTCTCTGAGGGAGCCACTAGAGGTCAGCGTAGTTTCCTGAAGAGCAGCTATGCTGATATTTAGCCTAGTGAGTTCTCTATCGATGATGGCAGTTTTCCTGGCGTCGTCCATTTTTCTGAGGTCATCGTAGATGCCTGTACACATAGTGCGTACATTCCAGCTTCCAAATCGAAGAGCCTTCTTTATTGTTTTCTATTTTCTTTTGTCTGGTGTCCAATTTCCGTTGAACAGCACACTGAGCTCCCGACACCCACTGGAGCAGGCAGACGATGGCGGGTCAACACCTTATTGACCGGGGGTTGCACGGCTTGAGGCGGGCGGTAGTTTGCAAGTGGGACACGATGATCCCTCTCACCTGTGGCACCTCTTCCCTACGCCAATCGGGTGGAACTTATAACCCATAAACTATCGGTTTCCGTGTTGTTCCACACTCAGTAGCTAGACTGGAGTTACCTTTCCAGGACGCAAGCCTGGGCGTGGAGTATGGAGATCCTGGGTTGCCCAGATCACAGGATACCCCTCTCGTACTTGCTAGTTGGGTCCAAAGGAATGATGATCATGACCTTTGGCACCAGTTTGGATGCAGACGCTGCCGGAAGCAAGTCGCAGTCGACATCTAGCCGCATTGGTGGCTTCACTCCGGATTTGCTGTCTTCGTTTACTCCCGTAGCCTTCCCTTCTCCTAAACATATCCACAAGGCAGTGGAGCCATCATCCAATGGATGGGATTTGATTGGTTTTGAATCAAAGTTTCCTTCTACTAGATTAATTGCCTTGACAAGGCTAACGATCTTCAATTGCCCATGTTTGGAATCAGATTTCCTTCTCTTAGCCTTGCTACCTGCCTAGGCTAATGAGCCCAGTCTGCCCATCCAGTTACACCGCCGAGCACTCGGTCGCGCAACACAACATGCTCTGTGAAAACAAGGGGCCCCGAGTGAAGGTGCTGTTTTGGACACAATAGTGTATGATAGGACATTTGCAAGTAACCTCTTGTAAAACGAGAGAGACAGTGGTGCTGAAAAGAGAGACTAAGAAAGACGCTTCACGTCCCTTTGGAAAGCGGGACGTCAGGCCCAGACCTTGCACCCGCTTTAGGTGACGCTAACCTGTAGGAATCAAAATAAACAATTCCACGTGGATCAATCGCGTATGCAACCCAGTGAGTTCCAGGTACGGTGCTGTTATCGAGATTAATGATACCGGTTTCAGCGCTGTTTGGTTGCTGTCGTAATTGATCTCGCATAAAAACACCTCTGAAGTTTCTTATTCTTAATTCATTGGCAGAATCAAGTAAATCAAACTCTTGACAACGGTACTAGTAAACTGTCTCTTGTAGTCACAGGTCTTTTCCGCTGTACCATGAATATTTAGTCCCTGGTAGTCTTAGACCCTTTTCCTTTTTTTGTATCCGTGCCCAGTCTCTTTCTTTAGTGCCATTCGCGGGTCGGTGGCAGCAATCAACGCTTGTAACGCAGCGAGAAGTTGAAATATACTACCTGATTGAATCATATCTTTGATCTCGGCCGCAGAGAGGGTAACCTTATCACCATTTTTTAAATATTTTCTAGCATCATTGAAATGCTTAATCTGACGAGCTGTCAGTGATAGTTTATTCTGACCACCAGACATCTCATTGTATTTTAATGATATCGTAGTTCCACATTTTTTAGCTGAATCCGATTGCAACTTTTTAATCTGACCATTAGTCAGAGTAACACTAACGTGACTATATGAAATTTTATTTAATACGAGATTAATCTAATTGTCTGCATGTTTTGGAAAACACTACATGTTTTCTACTGGCGCAGCAACACCTTTGAGTAGAATTGATTGTCACTGAGAATGAAGGCAATTGCTCTGAAATTACCACCAGCGGGAGAATTGGGTACACGAGCTTCGAAGTATACGTGAATTACGGATTGTCTAGTTAAGTTAGATGTTCCAGTGAAAAGTAATAAATCGGATATAGGGTTCTAAAATCTATTTGTGATATTTGCAGACCGGTATCTACATTTTCATCATGTCCAATAAATGTCAACAAAACGACGATATGCGCGATCTATTAGATTTTGTCCGTAATTAAGTAAAATATTCAAAGCTTGTTCCCCATTGACCGTTTTTTTAATGTGATTTCTTTAATCCATTGCTGATCAAATATCATATGACTGCGCGTTTGTGAATTTAATATCTTAATATCCTGTAACGCAATAAATATATTTCAAGGCGCAGAAACACCCTTGTTTGATGTAACATGCCATGAAAATTCTCCATTAATGTCACTCTGCAGACTACATGTTGTTATTGTTAGCTATGACAGCAATGATTTACCACCTGCACTCATAAATGATAGTACTTTTTTTTATTTGTGATGACTGATGGAGTCATTACTAGTATCCATAATGAGAGTTTTGTTATATTTACTTTACCAGCAGGAACACGAGCATGTCTCCAGATTGCATCATTATCATCACCTTTTCGCACGAGGACAATTGTGTGTTTAGCTCCAAAGGTAACTTTTCTACCATTTCTACAAAATCCAAATATATGAGACAGTGGAATCGGGCATGAAAATAATCTACGCGCTCCCTAAAACATTAAAGTACGTGTTGTAAATCCTAGGTTGTAATTAGGATTAATATCTTTTATAATATCAAGAGCAGCAGCTGGTCTAGCTCCATGTTCAACGTTGACTGGTTGTGGATCAGATGCAGTATCATCAGAATATCTCGCTAACCCCACTATTGTTGTGGCGATATCCACATCTTTTTGAATAGATTCAATCTCTCTGTCATCAATCATATATGTAGCGCTAATAAATAATGCCATAATACCGTTATTGACGAAACCAAGACATTTGCGTCATATGGATCATTAGCTGCAACATTTGTTACAAGTTCTCCTTCTACTTCAATAAATGCTTCATCGGGTAGAAGGTATTTACTCGTATCATGAATTTGAAGTTCAGTTCTATCTCGTTCATTTGGTTGTATTGCTTGAGATTGATAAAACTGATAATTATTTAAGGAATCATCTTTGAGCACCCGGGCATTCATATCCAATGCTGAATCGGTTCAAGATTTGAACATTTTATTATATATTTCTCGATCTAAATCGCGATTTCAAACCACTTCCCGCTATCATATTTGCAGTAATATTTCCTTGAGCAGCAAATCCTTCATTTATTCGCTCTGCTATTTCTTGATCCACCGCTTTGTTAATTATATTGCTAACACTCACAGGCATAATCTCCGTAGATGGTAGTTTTATAGGTGGTGTTTTTTTGTCGTCGAATCAGCGTGATTAATTTTTCCTTGGCGGAGGAAAATGCTTTACCCGCAACATCACCAATAGCGCTAATCACGAATAACATCAATAGCTTTCATCGATAATTGTTTTGCGATTGGTACTAGTTTTGGAGCCATCCTTGCAAATAACCCTTGAACAACATCACCGAGACTATCTCCATACTACACCTTATAAACAGGCAATCGTGAATTTACTACGAAGGCCATGGTTGGCTTGTTGTGCTTACTATGTATGAACATTTTATTTAAATATTATTTATCTAATCGGGTGACTAATTGTCATGAACAATCAATCACTATGGTAATCATCAACGAATTCATCGATCAATTCTCGATATACGCTGATATCCATGATACCACCTTCATATAGTCGTCGGCAGATATCAGCGGCTTCATGAATTTTTTCCGGTGAGTTATTTCCAGCTCGTTCCCCCCCCCCCCCCCCAATGAAAATTTCCAATCGTGCTATGTCGGAGAGAATTTTATTAGGACAGGGAACAAGACCACTACCATGAGTTCCAGAATGAGAAAATCCAACAAATTTTTCACCAATTACGCCTTGCACATCATCAGATTCTTCTTCAGGTCCAAATCCCAAGCTTGCTGAAACATCATCTTTTTCTTTGAGTTGCTCAGGCGCCGAATAAGGCTGTGGTTGTCGTTGAAGCTGTGAGCTATATCAAGTCTTATAATTTCACTTACAAAATTAGTAAATTTGGGATTATCATTTCTGGCTTGTTTAGGCGCAAGTTATTTATTCACATCAGCGATTCCAGTACGAATATCTTTAAGTATTTCCTCGTCAACAGGCAGTGGTTGTGCAGCGCTTTTATCAGCCAGAAGATTTCGTAAAAATCATTTTTGTTTGCTTGGCTCGTTTTGCTATTTTTTCAAGTTCATGGAGAAGAGCAGTTTTTCCTCGTTCTTCATCTTTAATATCTCTCAGTAAAGCTTTCTTAGTAGCCGTAGTTACAGGCTTAAATAGCTGTTCAGCACCTATTGCAAAATCAACTTGAGCTTCCTATCGTTGTTTAAGTTTTTGTCTGACAGAATCTCTCACAGAATAAATTTCTTTATTTCCTCTAATCGTTAAGGGTTTTTATGCGGCCCGCCAAGGGTTTTCATGCGGCCTATGAACAAGTCCTATGTTCACGCTATTTAATTTTCTCAAAGGTAAAATTTCTTTCTAATTTTGAGAGAAATGCAAACAAGCTGGCAAGTAATACCACTGATGGGGCTCCTTCACTCACAAGAAAACATTCTGGCCTTGTGATTTTAATGAACGATAAAATTAAAGATTTTCCACTGCACAGAGTATTGTCCTTTCGCTGCATCATACATCGAGAATGGTTCTGTAAGTCTTTTTTAAAATCTTTAGCATGTTTGGGATCCAGTCGTGTGTGCAATGAATGCAACATGAGCAAGGGGACTGAAACACAGGTATTTCCGAATCCTGTTGGAAGATATAGAAGATGATTTCACTGATGTGCTGTACCAATCAACTATCCGCTGTCTAAGCATGGGGAAAGTTCTCAAGAGGGTGTGGGACCTCAAAGCAGAGATTCTCGTGTTTTTTTCTATGAAAGATATCTCTTGTGACTTTTCAAAACAAATGCAGAGTGAATAATGGATTTGTGAATTTGTATTTGCTGTGGACGTTATGCGAAATGTGAATGAGCTGAACACTAAACGTCTAGGAAAAGGTGTATTTGCTCATGAGTTGTATGTGGAAGTGAAATCCTTTCAAATGGGGCTTAAACTTTTTGCCATGCAGTTTAATGAGCAGAACATTGCTCATTTTCCTCTTCTGAAGACGCAGACTGTTTCACAAGCATTATCTGACTAGTACAGTTGTCAGATCATGTCTTTAAAAGAAGAATTTATGGAGGTTTGCTGATTTCAAAGCAATGAACAACAGTTCAACCTGCTCAGCTTACCATTTGCTTGTGACATTGAAACAACCACTGAAAAACTGCAGATGGAACTGATTGATCAGTGATCAGCTGCATCATTCGCACTGTCTCTGTTTATGTTACTCTGTTTATCAAATAAATGTGCTTCGTTTGAAGATTAATTTTTCAAATATTAACAACATATTAACAACTGAAAATGAATTATGATGTTATTTAGAAAACCTTTTGTTTTTGCTCTTTAAAATATTAATTATTTTACTTAAAGATCTATGCAGCCCGATGAAGTTGTAAATTTGTGTATGCGGCCCTTGCACTGGAAAGTTTGCCCACCTCTGCCTTACAGCTCTCCTTGTCCAAAAATGGTACCAACCGGTGGGGTGGTTGAATAAGGCTTCATTGAGACCACTGTCTAGAATCTTGCTGACACATATGTAATTCAAAGTCTACATTCTAGTCAGGCGATCGGCAACATGTACACATATGTTTTATCAGCCGACTTGAATTATCTATAGCGTTGGTTTAGTTTGTATCCTGACTGGATCTGCCTAAGTTGCTTGGAAACCAGCCTTTTGCATTTAAACCGCTTTTTTCTTTATATTCATACTTCTGAAGGTATTTGAAATGTACCACTGTGCTTATTGTTACCGCTGAAAGATACGACCGGATAATATTTAGCTAGATCTCTGTTGTCCTGGGGCCAATTAACTCTCCACAAATTTAGCGAATAACTGGTCCAAAATAAAGCTTTACCTATGCAAACGTTTGTGAATAAGCATTGGATTCGACTTGTTGTGATCTGCATCAGGAGCGTAAAAGGCTAGCAGCACATTCGAGATGAGGCTGGTTACTCTGCCTTTGCTAAATTTGCCAGAGAACATTCTGAAGACAGTGTACTTTCATTACCTTATACTGACCCTAGCTCTTGTAGAAGAGTCGCTTCGCATATGTTAGCAAAAATATTTAGGGCCTGCATCGAGGTAAAGGCATGTAAAGCCCCCCATCTCCTAATGTCTTGACGTTATAATTGGCAAGTATATTTGAAACGGAAACCAATATTAAGTTATATTAATAATACACAATCAGAGTACTGACGTAACTTGCAAATGCCTCCTGGACGTAACATCCCTTGAAAAAGGTACATATCCGCTTCAGACGTAACACACGATAAATCGTCTTTTGTTATTATTCTCGCAATCCAAGGGGAGACCACTCTATTAATAACACCGTCTCAGCAAGCTGAAAAATTGGATGAATTTGTACAATTAAAATAAGCCTAAATTATATGCTTATTGTACACAAAGAAATTAAAGACCACTACCATGATTTCACGTGGGAGACGTAAATATATCTCAGTTATTTGCAGGGTTATTGTTTTTGAATTTTAGATGAAGATAATAAAAGGAAATAAATTAAAATATGAAAAATATCATATTTAGCAAATTTGTTTTACATGTCATCATTATGACAATTGATACTAGATAAAAAATATTCGCTTCAATAAAAGAATGATAAAACATTATACAAAATCAACCCTACATCATACAATATACAATAAAACTTCCATAAAAGATTCATACATTCCATTAATCAATTTCAATAATTATATGTTTCAGATTGCTCAAGAGCTGTTTGTACCGTCTGTCCAGCAGGTCAATTTAATTCTTACGGAATCTGTACAGATTGTCCGTTTGGCACTTTTCAAAGCCAAACAGTTTCAACAACAACTTGTTTTTCGTGCCCAATGGGTCATTACCAAAATCAAAGCGGTCAAATATCCTGCCTGACGTGTCCAATAGGGCGGTATCAAAATTCGGTTGGACAATCATCATGCTTAACATGTTCAATAGGTCAATATCAAAATCTTAGTGGTCAGGCTACCTGTCTCTCTTGCCCAAGCGGACAGTATCAAAATGTTATTGGTCAATCATCTTGTCAGCTGTGCGGTATCGGTCAATATCAGAACCTCACTGGTCAGACAAACTGTGTTTTGTGTCCAAATGGTCAATTTCAAAATCTCATTGGTCAGAGCTCTTGCATTCCATGTCGATCAGGGCAGTATCAGTATCGTATTGGAGAATCATCGTGCTTTAACTGTTCTCAAGGTCAATATCAAAATCTCACGGGTCAAACCGCATGTATGCCGTGTCCGATTGGTCAGTATCAGAACAGCACTGGCGAATCATTGTGTACGTCGTGTCCAATCGGCTTCTTTCAAAATAACACCGGACAGGTTTCTTGCCTGGCCTGTCCATCTGGCGAATTCCAAAACATAACTGGTCAGTCATCGTGTCTTATTTGTCCCATTGGCAAATATCAAAATGTTACTAGCAAATCGTCCTGTGAATTATGTCCACTTGGTCAATATCAGAATCGTACAGGGCAATCATCTTGCATATCTTGTCCATCGGGGTATTACCAAAACCTCACCGGACAATCTTACTGTTCACTCTGTCCAGTCGGTCAATACCAGAACCTCACTGGCCAGCAATCTTGTGTATCGTGTCCAACTGGTCAATTTCAAAATCTCATTGGTCAAACTTCTTGCGTTCCTTGTCCTGCTGGCCAATATCAAACAAACACGGGTCAAACGTCTTGTTCATCTTCTCCTGTCGGGTACTATCAAAATGAAACCGGTCAGGCAGATTTTGTTCCCTGCCCAGTGGGACAATTCCAAAATCAATCAGGGCAGTCCTCGTGTTTCTCTTGTCCTGTAGGTCAATATCAAAATGAGACAGGTCAAGCTACCTGTTTGTATTGCCCAAGCGGACAATATCAAAATGTGATTGGTCAATCAACTTGTCAGCTGTGCGGTATCGGTCAATATCAGAACCTCACTGGTCAGACAAATTGTGTTTTGTGTCCAAGTGGTCAGTTTCAAAATCGCACTGGCCAAAACTACTGTCTCCCTTGTTCTATTGGCCAGTATCAAAACAGCACTGGCAAGACATCATGTTCATCTTGCCCTGTCGGTTACTATCAAAATCAAACTGGTCAGGCGCTCTGTTTATCTTGCCCTACTGGTCAATATCAAAATCTAACTGGTCAGTCATCCTGTGTCCCTTGCACTATGGGCCAATATCAAAATGAAACAAACCAGCAGTCATGTTTGTCTTGTCCCAGAGGACAGTATCAAAATCTGATTGGTCAATCATCATGTTTATCATGCCCATCAGGCCAATTTCAAAATGACACTGGTCAGAGCTCTTGCATTCCATGTCGATCAGGACAGTATCAGTATGTTATTGGAGAATCATCGTGCTTTAACTGTTCTCAAGGTCAATATCAAAATCTCACGGGTCAAATCGCATGTATGCCGTGTCCGATTGGTCAGTATCAGAACGGCACTGGCGAATCATTGTGTATTTCGTGTCCAATCGGCTTCTTTCAAAATAACACCGGACAGGTTTCTTGCCTGGCCTGTCCATCTGGCGAATTCCAAAACATAACTGGTCAGTCATCGTGTCTTATTTGTCCCATTGGCAAATATCAAAATGTTACTAGCAAATCGTCCTGTGAATTATGTCCACTTGGTCAATATCAGAATCGTACAGGGCAATCATCTTGCATATCTTGTCCATCGGGGTATTACCAAAACCTCACCGGACAATCTTACTGTTCACTCTGTCCAGTCGGTCAATACCAGAACCTCACTGGCCAGCAATCTTGTGTATCGTGTCCAACTGGTCAATTTCAAAATCTCATTGGTCAAACTTCTTGCGTTCCTTGTCCTGCTGGCCAATATCAAACAAACACGGGTCAAACGTCTTGTTCATCTTCTCCTGTCGGGTACTATCAAAATGAAACCGGTCAGGCAGATTTTGTTCCCTGCCCAGTGGGACAATTCCAAAATCAATCAGGGCAGCTCTCGTGTTTCTCTTGTCCTGTAGGTCAATATCAAAATGAGACAGGTCAGGCTACCTGTTTGCATTGCCCAAGCGGACAATATCAAAATGTGATTGGTCAATCAACTTGTCAGCTGTGCGGTATCGGTCAATATCAGAACCTCACTGGTCAGACAAATTGTGTTTTGTGTCCAAGTGGTCAGTTTCAAAATCGCACTGGCCAAAACTACTGTCTCCCTTGTTCTATTGGCCAGTATCAAAACAGCACTGGCAAGACATCATGTTCATCTTGCCCTGTCGGTTGCTATCAAAATCAAACTGGTCAGGAGCTTTGTTTATCTTGCCCTACTGGTCAATATCAAAATCTAACTGGTCAGTCATCCTGCATCCCTTGCACTATGGGCCAATATCAAAATGAAACAAACCAGCAGTCATGTTTGTCTTGTCCCAGAGGACAGTATCAAAATCTGATTGGTCAATCATCATGTTTATCATGCCCATCAGGCCAATTTCAAAATGACACTGGTCAGAGCTCTTGCATTCCATGTCGATCAGGACAGTATCAGTATGTTATTGGAGAATCATCGTGCTTTAACTGTTCTCAAGGTCAATATCAAAATCTCACGGGTCAAATCGCATGTATGCCGTGTCCGATTGGTCAGTATCAGAACGGCACTGGCGAATCATTGTGTATTTCGTGTCCAATCGGCTTCTTTCAAAATAACACCGGACAGGTTTCTTGCCTGGCCTGTCCATCTGGCGAATTCCAAAACATAACTGGTCAGTCATCGTGTCTTATTTGTCCCATTGGCAAATATCAAAATGTTACTAGCAAATCGTCCTGTGAATTATGTCCACTTGGTCAATATCAGAATCGTACAGGGCAATCATCTTGCATATCTTGTCCATCGGGGTATTACCAAAACCTCACCGGACAATCTTATTGTTCACTATGTCCAGTCGGTCAATACCAGAACCTCACTGGCCAGCAATCTTGTGTATCGTGTCCAACTGGTCAATTTCAAAATCTCATTGGTCAAACTTCTTGCGTTCCTTGTCCTGCTGGCCAATATCAAACAAACACGGGTCAAACGTCTTGTTCATCTTCTCCTGTTGGGTACTATCAAAATGAAACCGGTCAGGCAGATTTTGTTCCCTGCCCAGTGGGACAATTCCAAAATCAATCAGGGCAGTCCTCGTGTTTCTCTTGTCCTGTAGGTCAATATCAAAATGAGACAGGTCAGGCTACCTGTTTGTATTGCCCAAGCGGACAATATCAAAATGTGATTGGTCAATCAACTTGTCAGCTGTGCGGTATCGGTCAATATCAGAACCTCACTGGTCAGACAAATTGTGTTTTGTGTCCAAGTGGTCAGTTTCAAAATCGCACTGGCCAAAACTACTGTCTCCCTTGTTCTATTGGCCAGTATCAAAACAGCACTGGCAAGACATCATGTTCATCTTGCCCTGTCGGTTACTATCAAAATCAAACTGGTCAGGCGCTCTGTTTATCTTGCCCTACTGGTCAATATCAAAATCTAACTGGTCAGTCATCCTGTATCCCTTGCACTATGGGCCAATATCAAAATGAAACAAACCAGCAGTCATGTTTGTCTTGTCCCAGAGGACAGTATCAAAATCTGATTGGTCAGTCATCATGTTTATCATGCCCATCAGGCCAATTTCAAAATGACACTGGTCAGAGCTCTTGCATTTCATGTCGATCAGGACAGTATCAGTATGTTATTGGAGAATCATTGTGCTTTAACTGTTCTCAAGGTCAATATCAAAATCTCACGGGTCAAATCGCATGTATGCCGTGTCCGATTGGTCAGTATCAGAACGGCACTGGCGAATCATTGTGTATTTCGTGTCCAATCGGCTTCTTTCAAAATAACACCGGACAGGTTTCTTGCCTGGCCTGTCCATCTGGCGAATTCCAAAACATAACTGGTCAGTCATCGTGTCTTATTTGTCCCATTGGCAAGTATCAAAATGTTACTAGCAAATCGTCCTGTGAGTTATGTTCACTTGGTCAATATCAGAATCGTACAGGGCAATCATCTTGCACATCTTGTCCATCGGGGTATTACCAAAACCTCACCGGACAATCTTACTGTTCACTCTGTCCAGTCGGTCAATACCAGAACCTCACTGGCCAGCAATCTTGTGTATCGTGTCCAACTGGTCAATTTCAAAATCTCATTGGTCAAACTTCTTGCGTTCCTTGTCCTGCTGGCCAATATCAAACAAACATGGGTCAAACGTCTTGTTCATCTTCTCCTGTCGGGTACTATCAAAATGAAACCGGTCAGGCAGTTTTTGTTCCCTGCCCAGTGGGACAATTCCAAAATCAATCAGGGCAGATCTCTTGTTTCTCTTGTCCTGTAGGTCAATATCAAAATGAGACAGGTCAGGCTACCTGTTTGCATTGCCCAAGCGGACAATATCAAAATGTGATTGGTCAATCAACTTGTCAGCTGTGCGGTATCGGTCAATATCAGAACCTCACTGGTCAGACAAATTGTGTTTTGTGTCCAAGTGGTCAGTTTCAAAATCGCACTGGCCAAAACTACTGTCTCCCTTGTTCTATTGGCCAGTATCAAAACAGCACTGGCAAGACATCATGTTCATCTTGCCCTGTCGGTTACTATCAAAATCAAACTGGTCAGGCGCTCTGTTTATCTTGCCCTACTGGTCAATATCAAAATCTAACTGGTCAGTCATCCTGTATCCCTTGCACTATGGGCCAATATCAAAATGAAACAAACCAGCAGTCATGTTTGTCTTGTCCCAGAGGACAGTATCAAAATCTGATTGGTCAATCATCATGTTTATCATGCCCATCAGGCCAATTTCAAAATGACACTGGTCAGAGCTCTTGCATTCCATGTCGATCAGGACAGTATCAGTATGTTATTGGAGAATCATCGTGCTTTAACTGTTCTCAAGGTCAATATCAAAATCTCACGGGTCAAATCGCATGTATGCCGTGTCCGATTGGTCAGTATCAGAACGGCACTGGCGAATCATTGTGTATTTCGTGTCCAATCGGCTTCTTTCAAAATAACACCGGACAGGTTTCTTGCCTGGCCTGTCCATCTGGCGAATTCCAAAACATAACTGGTCAGTCATCGTGTCTTATTTGTCCCATTGGCAAGTATCAAAATGTTACTAGCAAATCGTCCTGTGAGTTATGTCCACTTGGTCAATATCAGAATCGTACAGGGCAATCATCTTGCACATCTTGTCCATCGGGGTATTACCAAAACCTCACCGGACAATCTTACTGTTCACTCTGTCCAGTCGGTCAATACCAGAACATCACTGGCCAGCAATCTTGTGTATCGTGTCCAACTGGTCAGTTTCAAAATCTCATAGGTCAAACTTCTTGCGTTCCTTGTCCTGCTGGCCAATATCAAACAAACACGGGCCAAACGTCTTGTTCATCTTCTCCTGTCGGGTACTATCAAAATGAAACCGGTCAGGCAGTTTTTGTTCCCTGCCCAGTGGGACAATTCCAAAATCAATCAGGGCAGTCCTCGTGTTTCTCTTGTCCTGTAGGTCAATATCAAAATGAGACAGGTCAGGCTACCTGTTTGTATTGCCCAAGCGGACAATATCAAAATGTGATTGGTCAATCAACTTGTCAGCTGTGCAGTATCGGTCAATATCAGAACCTCACTGGTCAGACAAATTGTGTTTTGTGTCCAAGTGGTCAGTTTCAAAATCGCACTGGCCAAAACTACTGTCTCCCTTGTTCTATTGGCCAGTATCAAAACAGCACTGGCAAGACATCATGTTCATCTTGCCCTGTCGGTTACTATCAAAATCAAACTGGTCAGGAGCTCTGTTTATCTTGCCCTACTGGTCAATATCAAAATCTAACTGGTCAGTCATCCTGTATCCCTTGCACTATGGGCCAATATCAAAATGAAACAAACCAGCAGTCATGTTTGTCTTGTCCCAGAGGACAGTATCAAAATCTGATTGGTCAATCATCATGTTTATCATGCCCATCAGGCCAATTTCAAAATGACACTGGTCAGAGCTCTTGCATTCCATGTCGATCAGGACAGTATCAGTATGTTATTGGAGAATCATCGTGCTTTAACTGTTCTCAAGGTCAATATCAAAATCTCACGGGTCAAATCGCATGTATGCCGTGTCCGATTGGTCAGTATCAGAAAGGCACTGGCGAATCATTGTGTATTTCGTGTCCAATCGGCTTCTTTCAAAATAACACCGGACAGGTTTCTTGCCTGGCCTGTCCATCTGGCGAATTCCAAAACATAACTGGTCAGTCATCGTGTCTTATTTGTCCCATTGGCAAGTATCAAAATGTTACTAGCAAATCGTCCTGTGAGTTATGTCCACTTGGTCAATATCAGAATCGTACAGGGCAATCATCTTGCACATCTTGTCCATCGGGGTATTACCAAAACCTCACCGGACAATCTTCCTGTTCACTCTGTCCAGTCGGTCAATACCAGAACCTTAGTGGCCAGCAATCTTGTGTATCGTGTCCAACTGGTCAGTTTCAAAATCTCATAGGTCAAACTTCTTGCGTTCCTTGTCCTGCTGGCCAATATCAAACAAACACGGGCCAAACGTCTTGTTCATCTTCTCCTGTCGGGTACTATCAAAATGAAACCGGTCAGGCAGTTTTTGTTCCCTGCCCAGTGGGACAATTCCAAAATCAATCAGGGCAGTCCTCGTGTTTCTCTTGTCCTGTAGGTCAATATCAAAATGAGACAGGTCAGGCTACCTGTTTGTATTGCCCAAGCGGACAATATCAAAATGTGATTGGTCAATCAACTTGTCAGCTGTGCAGTATCGGTCAATATCAGAACCTCACTGGTCAGACAAATTGTGTTTTGTGTCCAAGTGGTCAGTTTCAAAATCGCACTGGCCAAAACTACTGTCTCCCTTGTTCTATTGGCCAGTATCAAAACAGCACTGGCAAGACATCATGTTCATCTTGCCCTGTCGGTTACTATCAAAATCAAACTGGTCAGGCGCTCTGTTTATCTTGCCCTACTGGTCAATATCAAAATCTAACTGGTCAGTCATCCTGTATCCCTTGCACTATGGGCCAATATCAAAATGAAACAAACCAGCAGTCATGTTTGTCTTGTCCCAGAGGACAGTATCAAAATCTGATTGGTCAATCATCATGTTTATCATGCCCATCAGGCCAATTTCAAAATGACACTGGTCAGAGCTCTTGCATTCCATGTCGATCAGGACAGTATCAGTATGTTATTGGAGAATCATCGTGCTTTAACTGTTCTCAAGGTCAATATCAAAATCTCACGGGTCAAATCGCATGTATGCCATGTCCGATTGGTCAGTATCAGAACGGCACTGGCGAATCATTGTGTATTTCGTGTCAAATCGGCTTCTTTCAAAATAACACTGGACAGGTTTCTTGCCTGGCCTGTCCATCTGGCGAATTCCAAAACATAACTGGTCAGTCATCGTGTCTTATTTGTCCCATTGGCAAGTATCAAAATGTTACTAGCAAATCGTCCTGTGAGTTATGTCCACTTGGTCAATATCAGAATCGTACAGGGCAATCATCTTGCACATCTTGTCCATCGGGGTATTACCAAAACCTCACCGGACAATCTTACTGTTCACTCTGTCCAGTCGGTCAATACCAGAACCTTAGTGGCCAGCAATCTTGTGTATCGTGTCCAACTGGTCAATTTCAAAATCTCATTGGTCAAACTTCTTGCGTTCCTTGTCCTGCTGGCCAATATCAAACAAACACGGGCCAAACGTCTTGTTCATCTTCTCCTGTCGGGTACTATCAAAATGAAACCGGTCAGGCAGTTTTTGTTCCCTGCCCAGTGGGACAATTCCAAAATCAATCAGGGCAGTCCTCGTGTTTCTCTTGTCCTGTAGGTCAATATCAAAATGAGACAGGTCAGGCTACCTGTTTGTATTGCCCAAGCGGACAATATCAAAATGTGATTGGTCAATCAACTTGTCAGCTGTGCGGTATCGGTCAATATCAGAACCTCACTGGTCAGACAAATTGTGTTTTGTGTCCAAGTGGTCAGTTTCAAAATCGCACTGGCCAAAACTACTGTCTCCCTTGTTCTATTGGCCAGTATCAAAACAGCACTGGCAAGACATCATGTTCATCTTGCCCTGTCGGTTACTATCAAAATCAAACTGGTCAGGCGCTCTGTTTATCTTGCCCTACTGGTCAATATCAAAATCTAACTGGTCAGTCATCCTGTATCCCTTGCACTATGGGCCAATATCAAAATGAAACAAACCAGCAGTCATGTTTGTCTTGTCCCAGAGGACAGTATCAAAATCTGAATGGTCAATCATCATGTTTATCATGCCCATCAGGCCAATTTCAAAATGACACTGGTCAGAGCTCTTGCATTCCATGTCGATCAGGACAGTATCAGTATGTTATTGGAGAATCATCGTGCTTTAACTGTTCTCAAGGTCAATATCAAAATCTCACGGGTCAAATCGCATGTATGCCGTGTCCGATTGGTCAGTATCAGAACGGCACTGGCGAATCATTGTGTATTTCGTGTCCAATCGGCTTCTTTCAAAATAACACCGGACAGGTTTCTTGCCTGGCCTGTCCATCTGGCGAATTCCAAAACATAACTGGTCAGTCATCGTGTCTTATTTGTCCCATTGGCAAGTATCAAAATGTTACTAGCAAATCGTCCTGTGAGTTATGTCCACTTGGTCAATATCAGAATCGTACAGGGCAATCATCTTGCACATCTTGTCCATCGGGGTATTACCAAAACCTCACCGGACAATCTTCCTGTTCACTCTGTCCAGTCGGTCAATACCAGAACCTCACTGGCCAGCAATCTTGTGTATCGTGTCCAACTGGTCAATTTCAAAATCTCATTGGTCAAACTTCTTGCGTTCCTTGTCCTGCTGGCCAATATCAAACAAACATGGGTCAAACGTCTTGTTCATCTTCTCCTGTCGGGTACTATCAAAATGAAACCGGTCAGGCAGTTTTTGTTCCCTGCCCAGTGGGACAATTCCAAAATCAATCAGGGCAGTCCTCGTGTTTCTCTTGTCCTGTAGGTCAATATCAAAATGAGACAGGTCAGGCTACCTGTTTGTATTGCCCAAGCGGACAATATCAAAATGTGATTGGTCAATCAACTTGTCAGCTGTGCGGTATCGGTCAATATCAGAACCTCACTGGTCAGACAAATTGTGTTTTGTGTCCAAGTGGTCAGTTTCAAAATCGCACTGGCCAAAACTACTGTCTCCCTTGTTCTATTGGCCAGTATCAAAACAGCACTGGCAAGACATCATGTTCATCTTGCCCTGTCGGTTACTATCAAAATCAAACTGGTCAGGCGCTCTGTTTATCTTGCCCTACTGGTCAATATCAAAATCTAACTGGTCAGTCATCCTGTATCCCTTGCACTATGGGCCAATATCAAAATGAAACAAACCAGCAGTCATGTTTGTCTTGTCCCAGAGGACAGTATCAAAATCTGATTGGTCAATCATCATGTTTATCATGCCCATCAGGCCAATTTCAAAATGACACTAGTCAGAACTCTTGCATTCCATGTCGATCAGGACAGTATCAGTATCTTATTGGAGAATCATCGTGCTTTAACTGTTCTCAAGGTCAATATCAGAATCTCACGGGTCAAATTGCATGTATGCCGTGTCCGATTGGTCAGTATCAGAACAGCACTGGCGAATCATTGTGTATTTCGTGTCCATTTGGCTTCTTTCAAAATAACACCGGACAGGTTTCTTGCCTGGCCTGTCCATCTGGCGAATTTCAGAACGTAACTGGTCAGTCATACTGTCTTAATTGTCCCTCTGGCTCGTACCAAAACACAACAGGTCAGAGGTCTTGTAAAGCCTGCCCAGTCGGTACCTATCAAAACAGAAGTGGTCAGATTATTTGTGAGCATTGCGATGTTGGTTCATATCAAAACTTGACAGGAAAATCTTCATGTGATCTTTGTCCTCAAGGCCATTACCAGAACTTGACAAAACAGACTTTTTGTGAGATTTGCCCGCGTGGTTCTCAACAGATTAAGGTCGGTCAGTTTTTCTGCAACATTTGTCTGATTGGCACTTTCCAAAACAAGACTGGTGAATCTTTATGTTACGACTGCCCTATGGGAACTTATCAAAATCAGACTGGTCGTTTTGAATGTCAAGTTTGTCCCCCTGGGACGTATCAGAATTTGACGGGACAATCGCTCTGCACACCTTGTCATCCGGGTACATTTCAAAACTTATCTGCTCAAATATCCTGTCTAACATGCCCAAGTGGGAGTTTTAGTAACCGGGCAGGTGGTCAACTCTGTAAGCCATGCGAAGTTGGAACCTTTCAGAACTCAAGCGGACAGTCTTCCTGTTTGCCATGCGATAAAAATAAGACGACAAGATCAGAGGGATCGGAATCTGAAGATGCGTGTTACAACGGTAAAATTACTGTATACATTTAAGAATTTTAATTAATAAGTATGCACGACACATTCATAAATAATCAATACTTTAGTAGATAATATACAGTTATTGACACGAAACTATCCTTAGCAACATCCTCCTGATACAAACAAGTAACTGCTGTAAATCTTTGTTTTAAGATAACCGAACTGTCTTAGATTAATAGCTGTATCATCAACGTACCGTTCTCATCCTTTCTAAACTGTCAATTACTACGCTAAAATACAGCGAATGAGTAGCATATAATAACCTGTTTTGCCATGAACCGAAGATTATGTGTGGTAGTTTGTACGATGTAGTTTTGAGCATTACAATATCTGTATTTAGCAGCCATCTTTAATTAGAATACATGTATATGCTCCAAAGAATTGTATGTTCTTGAAGAGACAGTGTGTTATAATATACTGAATTAATTATAAAGGAGATAGTGTGTGTGAATAACTGTACATGATTATCAAGGAGTTGGTGTGATATAATAAACTGATTACCTCGTGATTACCTCATAAGCTCTTTGAAGATATGATACTTATCACGTGTCTTATTTTCTATCTGTATAATGTAATCAGGGATGTTTCATTTTATTTTCTACAGATAACCAATTTCTGTTTGGATTTGAAAATGGAGATATCCGTGTTAATATCAACGAAGATGCTTGCAGTGAACGAATTGATATTTTACCTCTCAGGGTCTTTGGACGAACTTATGAAGACATTTATGTAAGCACTGTTTCTTTTCAATTGATTATATTTAATTTATTAAACCGTCAATCACTGTTGCACTATGACCTACTAACAATCTGTCTATCATGCCAATCACTTGTTGTAAAATCGTAAATTTCGTGTAATAATAAGAATATTATTTTCTACTGTCAAAACATAAAATGTGTTAAAATGCGTGAACTATATTTCTCCTTCAAGATTTAAAACAATTCATCACCAAATTAATATTATTACGGATCTTGATATATCGAAAGCTTAAATATTATAAGTGCATATTTGATCGTTAAGTTTGCTTAGAAATATACCTTGTAGCAGACGACGGTAGTCACATCAAATCGATACAAACAGAACCAGGTTAGCAACAAGTTCCGGTTAATAGCTGCTTTATATTGTGGCTAAGACTGATACCATGTTCAGCTTTACCAAGTTCTCACTGCAGAAATCTGTCATAGGACAATACTCGTCAGACTAATCATATCCTACCTACAAGTACCGACTTGTACCCAATTTTAACTAAAATTTTACGTCTTTTGTTGGGGGTCCCTAGTGGCCGAGTGGTGTAAAGCTCTTTCCGTTAAAGATCACTGCCATCTCACCTCTGTTTGCGTGGGTTCGAGTCTAAGATTCGGCTGATGTAGTTATGTGAGAGATCTTGCCTGTAGCTTCTCGTGGGTCGTCGGTTCTTTCTGGGGGTTTTCCCGCTTTCTTCCTCCACCAATAATACTGGCAGCCATGTATAGCCTATCGTATGCTGAAACCCTACAACAACTACAACAATAACGTCTGTTGTAGTCTTTAACATACTGAATTCCGCTCACTTGTTAAAATTCAAAGAACTCTTGCATTGTCTATATTTGAAAGGTGTCTGTACGCTTCGGTGAAGTATCTGTTTCAAAATCATGAATAGTGCACATACGTGATCGTATAGAACCGGACTTAGGTACTTAGAAATTTATTTCCGATAATATCCACCAGTCTAAGATTTTCTTTTAGTATGACTTATTATTCACATGTTTTTTTTCAGATTTGTACTAATGGAATTATATCATTAAATACCAAGTACACAAATCCTAATCCACCGAATGCACAAATCTCCGGATTTTCTTTCCTGTCCACGTACTACACAGACATTGACTTAGGAGTCTCGGGAAATGCTGGGGCTATCTATTACCAAGTTTATACTGTAATAAGGAACAAGAGTCTTACAATGCATGAAAATATTGTCATGGCACAGAACATCATAAGAGAAGTTGAAAATATGTCTTCTTTCGCTGTTAAGGTCCTTTTGATTGTGACATGGGCTCAGGTCAGGCCCTTTCCAGCGACTGAACGGGACAATGAGGTAAATTCACACGATATGTCACCATTTAGGTAACGTTTAAACCAAATTGTACATATATAAAATAACATGTTAATTTGGAGGGAATGTATATTTAGAAAACGACGTCCATTATCAAATATGGTACATTGGAAGACAAATGTAAGCCCTTTTAAAAATGTCTTTAACTGGCAAGGTTCGTTTAATTTCTACCTTTCAAATTTATGAAACGGTTTTCTCCTTTAATGTCCTAATTAAAACTGTATTATGAAAGACATTACAATTTGTTACGGTTAAAATCCATATTAGTGCTACTATTCATTGTACTTAGCAAACCAATGGTCGATTGGGACGCTGACCGTCATCATGTTTATGAAATACGCTTATTGTTTCTAACTCGCACTTATCTAATCAAACGGTATATTAGCTTGATATATCGAAATGCGAATGTTTGCAGTAGTCTTGTGATCTCTCGGAATTATGGGTCGGCTTATACGTGAGTCGTGCACAAGTGTAGTGTTCATACATATTTTGTTGGGAGGAGGGGTGGTTTATACATGAAGTGGTTTATAGTGAGTATATACGGTATGGTGAAATGTTATTAGATCCTACTTAAAGACAATATTCATTAGCAACAACAAAAACAATTAGCAAAAACAGGTACGAATGGGTAAGAAAAAAAATGTACGTAGGTTCAAACTGTATTAGGCAGTGTCCACTATCGAGATCTTAAATAACATATGCCATGGTGGATGCTAACAAGGAATGGCTGCGTTGCTGATGGACGACGCCAAAAAACCAACAGTTCAAGCATCCAAATGCAAGGTTGATCCTCCAGTTCTGGCTCCTAAGCACAGAAATGAACTTTAAGTCTAAGGCATTTGATAGAACAGCTTTTATCGCCTCTTGGACGCAAGGTTGAGCGCATTGTCAACGGGATAGCATTCGCAAGGTCATAGAGGAGATGCTTAAGCACTAGACACCACAGGGAAAACTGAAGATATTTTAATGGCGAGAAAGCAAGGCTGAAGGGAGTGTGAAAGACTATCGCGCTAGGAGAACATGTGCTCAAGGCTGATGATTTTGCATTTTTTGAAAATAATATGCTAGTTGTACTACATAACCTGCGTTTATACGACTGTCAACTCATCATGCAAGCCACTCGAATAACCCCGACGGAATGATCAAAGCCATTTTAACCAACATGGAAATATATGATTTATTTACTTAGGCAGTTATATCCTTTAGTTAATGAACAACAGCTTTGATAGGCTGACCAAATTATAGTCCGTACCCAAGATATAACTCCATGAGATCTGCATGGAGTACCTGCTGATTTAAGAGGCACTTTTCATTCCAGTACTGACAACATGGTTTAATGAAAGAGTTGATGGGGTGTCTTTGTTTGCGCGAAGCTAGTTCGCAGGCTGCAATAAAAGGGACCATATACAGTTAATTACTGGAACCCAAGCAATAGAAAACTATTGAAATGCCTGAACCCAAAGTTCGCCGAGCGCTGGAATTCAAAAGACCGCGTGAATATCGTAATACATCTAACTCATAATGATCACATGACAACGAGCAACACTGACTCTGAGAAGGACTACTTTAAGCTGATAAATGGCCCAATCTTAATATATAAAAAATACCCATGGAAAATCTGAGTATGTCGATCCAAGTTGACCGCGTTAAGTCTAAAGGTGAGAAAAACAAACCTTGTCACCTGGATGTCAACCAGACGTTGTTATCTATATAACAAAAGCCAAACGTAGGATCTATCGTCCGATCTAAGCCCATTTCGGATCTGAGGAAGTATATTATATATGACTTATATTACACGTGACGCCAATGACCTCCTAATTAGCGTGGATTCGGAAGATATATACCGGAGAATTAGAAAGGACGCATTAATGCGAAACTAGCTGCTACAGGCGGTCGATCCGGTGTTCAGCGGTGTAAAATGTATCGGAAAGTGAAGCATTAGAAACGCGAGATGGACGCCAACATGTGTCAATGAAGAAAAAAATATTCAAAAATAATACAAGAACATTTTGGAGGGAACAGATATACCGAATCTTATCCGAAAACGCAGGAGAGCTTCAAAGGCTGTCGTGATGATCTGTACGTTGATACCCTTATCTACTGGAAGATATTTCATCATCCTATTAGCGTCATACGCAACGAACACCACAATATAGAAGTGTACCGTATTAACGAGGTCACACTGAGACCTGCTGACACGAAATAGTGGATGTCACCGTCATACAACCACAACGAAATAGCACAAGAGCAATATGTTTGAGCGGAGAGGTAACTTTGAGAACTATTTGGCTTTGAATTGCATGCACATGGGTGGAATGTTGTCTGATATACTGAATAGCATGTTGGAAGATTCGCGTTTATGCTTTAGGGCATTTCGGAGCAGTATTAACGCTTGTCATCAAATATGTTTTAAAATGTCTTGTCAATCATGGATTGTTTTCGCCATTTATTGAGATATATGTTAACAATCGTGCCAACATTGTCTAGCAATCTTTTTCATTTATCGGTGGCAACGCTATAATGCACCCTCCACACTTTGCTTTTTATCGCTTAATGATCGCGCTAGCTGGTTACAACAGTGTTACCGCAATAATAAAACCCAGTGGCATTCGCAACAATTAAGCTGCTAGGGTTAACAATATCGTCAGCAGTGGGAAGGATAATGCCCGACATGTATACAGTTCTGGCGGCACTATACCCTTAAAAAATAGGAAAGAGATCCAAGCAAACAAAGGAATCTTAAAAAAACACTTCCTGGTGATATAATAGCCGCTGCACGACTTCAGGATCAACAAGAACAACAACAACAACGACAAGAACAAGAACAACGAGAACGACTAAGTGATATTATTGAAGAAAAAGAAGGTGATATTGAAGAAGTTGAAGAGGGTGATATTGAAGAAGAAGAAGAAATTTCGAGAGAGAGAGAATATATCCACCTGAAAATATATTTACGTAAGAAGCGATGAAAAAATTAAAAAATTCCACGGATGATGAATTAGTTGATTTTGCTGTTAAAAATTTTAAAAAGAGATCAAGGGAAAAATATATAAAAGATGGAGCTGAAGACTATAAAATCCTTTGACACGTGGTAAAAAAATATATTTGGCAAAATACGGTGGAATTAAAACATCAAAAGATAGTAATAATTTTAATTCGTATAAACAAATGATAAAAGAAACAAATGATGAAAGAAAAAATGATGAAAGAAAAAAAGAGTGGTCAATCACCATCTGTTCGAAAAGAAGATGATGATGATGCACAAGGTGCAACTGGTATCATTAAACAAACAAATGGAAAGGGATTTTCTCAAAGTGGAACTCCATGAGGGGTCTCATGTAGTGGTCTAGTTCGTTGTCCTAATAGTATTCTCTCAGATATATCACGATTAGAAATTCTCGTAAGAGGGATACGAGCTGGAAATAACTCACCGGAAATAATTAATGAGGCAGCTGATATCTGTAGACGACTTTTTGAGGGTGGTATAATGGATACTGGTGTATATTGAGAGTTTATTGATGAGCTTGCGGACGGTTACCACAGTGATTACATCACCACATTAGATAAATGTCATTGAAATAAGATGATCATACACTACAACCACAACAAACCAATCATGGTCTATGTAGTAAATTCACAACTTCCTGTTTATAGAGCTTACTATGGAGATGGTCTCGGCAATACCATTGCAGGGTTATTTGCAATAAAGGCTCCAAAAATAGCACCAATCGCAAAACAGTTATCAATGAACGCTATTGATGTTATTCGTGATAACGGTATTAGCGCTGTTGGTGATGTTGCCGGGAAAGCATTTTCCGCGGCTAAGGAAAAACTACTGATAAAAGCACTAGAGAAACTACAATCTACGGAAATTATGCCCACGAGTATTAGAAAAATAATAAACAACGCAGTGGATCAGAATATAGCATCACGGTATGACACTCAGGGAAATATTATTGCAAATATGATAGCGGGAAGTGGTTTGAAATCGCGAGCGAGATCGCGATTTAGAACAATTAATATATACTAATATGTTCAAATCGGCTCCTGATACAGCGTTCGATATGGATGCCGCAGTACCCGAGAATGATTCTGTACGCGATTATCAATTTTATTCCTATCATTCAGTACAACCGGATCTTCGATCAAGAATCGAACTTCAGGTCCATGATATCAGCAAATATTTTCTACCCTAAGAAGCGTTTATCGAAGTAGAAGGAGAACGCGTAACAAATAATGCTGATCATGCTGATCCACCATATGCAGATGACCCAAATGTCAGAGTTGGTTTTGTCAATAATGGTATCATGGCGCTATTCGAAAGTGCTAAATACATGGTTGATGGAAGAGAAATCGAGTCTATAGAGCGTGAGGTTGATGTTACCACAACAATAGTGTGGTTGGCAAGATATTCTGATGATTATACAAGATCGGCAGGTCCGTTTATGATGTTCTCTAAGGATCTCACTGATCACGCTGAACACATTCAGTATACTAAATTGCTGGTACCAAGAGCTACTGCAGTTGATCCACAACTCGATTCTCTTGAACACGAAGATAGACCAGCTGGTAACTTTGATATTATAAAAAGTACTAATCCTAATCACAACTTAGGGTTTGCAACACGCGTAGCAATGTTGCAAGGACAGCGTCGACAATTTTTATGCGCGATTCCACTGCATCATATTTTCGAATTTTGCAGAAATAATAGAAAAGTTCTCTATGGAGTGAAGTATACAGTAGCACTTATGCGAAAGGGTAGTGATAATGAAACAATCTAGCGTGGTACTGGTGTTGCTGAGGGTAAAGTCATTATATCAAAACTATCATTGTGGATGCCAGTAATGAATCCATCAATCACCGCAGAAGAAAAGTTACTATCATTTATGGATCATGGAGGAAATTCATTGCTATCATGGTTAACAACAACAACAGATACCATGGATTCTAATATTGATGGTACACTTACATGGCACCTGCTATCAAAACAAGGTGTTTCAGCTCCGCGTCATATATTTATTGCGTTACAGGATAAAACGCGATTAAACTCACTATTACGCAGCCATTTGATATTTGATCAAATAGGTGTTAATGAAGTATCATTGAGAATAAACGGCCAACAGGAACCATCCGAGGATAAACTACTTGATTACGGAACCAACCAAATAGCACGCGCGTATCATCGTTTGTTGACATTTATGGGACGCGATAATAATGTGGAAAGTGGTCTGCAAATATCACGATGGGATTTTAAAAAAACGATATCCCATCTATTACTTCTCGCTGTAACATCTTGACTTAACAAGGCAATCCGTAGTAGACATACACTTCAGAGCTCGTGTAACTCGCCCTGTTGGTGCTGGTGATGTTGTCACTATCCCGAATTACAGAGCAGTTGCTATCATACTCAGTAACAAATCAATGCTACTCGAAGGTGCTGGTGGACGAATGAGGGTAGTTGATGCATCAGTAGAAAATATGTAATGGAACAAATAGATCAATCTGTTATTAAATAAAATGTCATATAGTCATGTTAATGTTACGCTAACTCCTGGTCAAATTAAAAAATTGCAATCTGAATCAGTTAAGAAAGTGTGGAACCACAATATCGCTGAAGCACAATCAGATGTCTGGTGGTCAGAATAAACTGTCAGTGACAGCTCTTCAGATAAAACACTTCAATGATGCCATCAAGATAAAAAAGGTGTTCAGGTCACTCTCTCTCTGCGGCCGCAATTCAGAACATGATAAAATCAGGTGGTATATTCCCACTTTTCGCTGCGTTACTAGCGTTGATTGCGTCCGCGACCCCAGCGGTAGCAAAAGCCGCCGCGCTAGGAGCCGTTGGTACAGCGGCAGGGATGGCATTAAAGAAAGCTACCTGAAAGGGATGCAAATTTTTTTTAAAAAAGATCAGAAAAGGGTCTAAGATTATCAGGAACTCTGTATTCATGGTACAGCGGAAACGGCCTGAGACTAGGAACAGTTTACTAACAATAGTTCCCATGTCAAATTTTGATTTACTCGACGCTGCTAAAAAAACTAGCGATCAAAAACTTTAGAGGTGTCTTTATGAGAGATCAATTACCACAACAACCAAACAACGCTGAAACCGGTATCATTAATCTCGATAACAGCACCGGACCTGGAACTCACTGGGTTGCATACGCGATTGATCCGCGTGTGATTGTTTTTTTCGATTCATATGTGTTATCACCGCCTAAAGAGTTTATGCGTTATATAAACCGCTTTATAAAATTCCTATCTGGTATTCCACGCTACCAACACAGCAAATGAATGACCCACCAATATGCGGCATAGAAGTATTAAATGTCCTTGACGCTATTTCATCATCAAGAAAACCACCCCATAAAACCGTACACGAATATACGAATAATCGCTTTTTGGAGAGATCGTAGAGTATAATGATTTTATATTTCGGGGAGATCTTTATCAAGCCTGAAAAAACCCACCACGGCAATATCTGCAACCGGTGATGTAAAAAAATAATTGAAGATGAAATATCCGAGGTGCTAAACCTCGCAAGTGTTGATCCAAATGAAATAGTTGTATTTCAACATCGTCAGGGTAAATTGAAAACTAGTAATGTTTCCCTTGATGATATTTTAGTTAAACAACGCGAAGCATAAAAGATGATATCGCTTTGTTTTCCAAGCAGGGTAAACTCAAACCGAGTGTTCACATTTCAACTATTGTGGATAGAATTAACAATTTAGAACCATTAAATAAACTACGCGATGAATACGACGACCATATAACTAAATTCAATCAGTTTTCTGAATTACAAAAAAGTATAATTGACAATACTGACAAACCTCTATTAGATTTCTTTGGAACACCACCGGTGACCACACCAAAGCTCACGGAGATAAAAACTACTATCGATGTTTTGACAAATCTACAATCCGATCATGACGCTCATATTGAACAATTTACTATGTTACGTAAAATCTTTTTAAAAAAAACCGATGATGCCGTCCATAAATTTTTTGGTAAAAATGCTAAAATCGAAGAAATCAAAACAGATCTCGCTGATATTAGCACGAAACTCGATGAAATAACAACGATAAATCGGCGAATAGAAGTTGTTCGCGAAGATATTAAAACGACCAACGATGTCATCAGGGGTGATCTACCGAAGATGATAGAAAAACTTGAAAACATAAAAATCCATCACGAAGAAAAAAATATCGTAAATAATGTGTACGCGATCCAACACGGATCATTTACGTGGACACCATCCACTAACATATTAAATATCACCGCAACCGTCAAAGGTATTTATCGATTAACACTGGTGTCGCCGACTCAATTTAATATTTCATCAACGAGTTCATCTGGGGCCAACAATATGATATCAACGATCATCGACAAGGAAACAACTGAACGATTCACAATAATATCCACTGATAATAATTTGGCTAGGGTTTCAGTAACATGGTATGTGGAATTCGTAGCGGATTTAAGTAAACAATTTAATTAAAAATCCATAGGATTTTCAACGCTGGCGAATTTAACGCCAGCAATTTGAAATCTATTATAATAAATAAAATGTCATCATTGGCAACGTCACAGCAATATCGTTATGATCAGGTCAGAGAATTTCAAACTAAACTCAAAACACTTACTGAGGAGTACCAAACAAAAATAAAAAAATACCAACGAAGAATTAACGCAGTTGATGTTACCGTGTACTCGGTAGCAGGTGTAATCACCAGAGCCGGTATAATAATCTCCTCGGTGACAATTATTGCCCCGATAGTTGTTCCAATTTTTATATCAGCGACGACAACAATCGCGGAAATTATTTCAATGGTAACAGAAAAAAAATATCATCATGCAGGCAGCGTAAACTGCAGGATTACGTAGTTAAGTTCCATGTTGTGTCAACCGCATACTCCCAATTATCCTCGATGATATCGTCGTCACTCGATGACACATTAATATCCGATAATGAGTTTTCCGCGATGGTACGTGTTTATGATTCCGCGATGTCAAAATTAGAAAAACAACACGTATATAATAACAATGGCAACATCGCAAGAATTACTTCAACGAATAGCGGAAAACACAACCCCGGTGAAAACCAGCATGATATCAATAACCTCAACGAATCCTGAATTCAGTGTGAATTTCCCTACTGCGGTTTCTGTTAATGAAATAGCACGAGTACACCATTGTTGGCCAAATATCAGATCAGTACCATTCGGTGGTCAGCAACCGAATAATTCCCTGGTGATTGCGAGTAAGAATAAACAAGACGGAACTACAAATTGGAACGTTGTTTCATTACCATCTGGGTCCAACCAAATTGAACAAATTAATAATGAATTTCAGCGTAGAATAAAATCCATTACTGGAAAAGAATCGAAAATTGCTGTAACTGTTCATGAACCAACACTATCATCCGCGATTGAGATAAACTCACCCGGATATGCCGTAGATATATACCAGAGTTCGATAAGAACCGTGCTAGGATGGCCTGAAACCCCACCTCTGACATCCTTACAAATACCACCAGAACCACAAAAATCTGACTATAATTCTGATAAGAAATCATATCATGATGCAATGATATCATACGATACAATTTTTGGCGGTGAACCAAGAAAAACCAAGCGGTGGATGTTTCAACCAATTCAAAGTAAAATTAATGAACACTTTGTAAAAATAAATAATGAATTTGAAAAATATAGAAATATATTGCGAGAAGAACATTCCAAAGAATCCCTGCGAGATGAGATCATCAAATACATAGAAATATGTAATCAAATAATCGCTGATATGGAAGCATTTAATTTATGGATTATTCAAACAATCTTAAATGCTTTAAATCCTAAATCAAGAACAGAATTTGCAAAAACATATAATACATGTGTAGAGAATATTTCAGCATTTACACTCCCCGGGTATAATGTAGATCAATTAAAAAAATTAAAAAAAAGATCTCCTCGATGAATATTTTCCACAAATACTCGCCGCATGGAGGAAGGTGCCACAACAAACAACTATCCTCAAAGATTATAACGATCCAGACGGGAGTGGAAGGCATATTGCTCCTCAAAATGTTAATATATTCTCGGTGATTGCAGTGAATTTAGTATTGATGTTATCGAAGGAAGTTATCAAATAAATCTCGAAAGATCAAATCAAGCTCAACAAGGATATATTTTATACTCATTTGAACCAACAGCTCCTACAGGTTTCTAATCATTGAAGATCCAACTAATCCAGTATATATGCGAAGTCATAATGATTCATTAACGATAATTAATTTTAAACTCACTGACCAATCCAATAATCTAATTGATTTACGAGGTGAGGTTTTAACAATTAGTCTGTTTGTGAAATCCTTAAAGGATTTTCTTCTTAAGACTTTCATGGTAAAAATATTCGTACACCCCCCATAGCAGCAGAGAGAGAGCGCAACAACGACTTTGCGTCTCCAAAGGAAACGGTTTTTGTTTTCGATTTTGGAGGAAGCCTTGGTTTGGGGATAGACGTTTCTATAAAGTTGTCCGATTCCCCCTCTCTGCTGCTCTAGGGACCTCATAAGTACCATTTCCGATAATGTATGCCGGTTATGTCAATGTGTGTTGTATTGACCAATTATATAGCTGAGTCTGCGGCTCATAAACATAGAATATCTACCGATAGAGCGTACGTACCATGATGGTTTAGGACTTTGGCAGCACATGGAAACAGCCAAACTGAATTGTATTAGCACTACCTCCAACTCCGCAATTGTTTTTAAGAATCACTATTCCTGTTGAGATTTACACCATTAATACGCTCTAGAAAGTATTACATAATGCCATTCAAAAACTGATTGGGATATAGTATGGCTGCCTGGAGCTTTAGCATCACGGTCACTAAACCACTTGTGATCCTCTAGCTCAGACAGCCAAGGTAAGGGAAGCTTCTGTGCAGACATATACTCAACTTCCAATCTTTTGGTTCCATCAGCATCCGTCGGCTTTATGTCCGCCACAATCTGATAAGTTCATCCTGAACTATTCCTGATAGGAAAAGGATTACAATTATATTTATATTATTTGTTATTCCTGTGCGTGGTAAGTGCAAAGTTTCAAGTGTGCTGTCTCCCATGGAAAACTACACTGCTGCAAAATGCGTGAATGCGGTTTCCATGAGATCTCCATATACATAACATGTTTTAGATGTAAAACTAGTTGAAATGCTTGGGTGAAACATCAGCATTGAAATTTAGAGATAATCACGCTGTGCGAGTACATGGTTCAGCGTTCTGTAACACCCACAGTCACCTCTGGGTAACCGCCCCTGTTTGCTCCAGAGACCGAAATCCTCGGACGCGAGGTTACGGTTGTTCACACAGTCAGCAACGCCTTAAAGAATGCGTCTGGTAGGTGTCGCATGGATTCAATTCAATACATTAAAATATCAATGACTTTCCACTTGGCATTGATGACACTATTACTATCCTGGGCACCGAGCTGCACTTATAGTTGCAAGCTCACAATAATCCAATGTAGTGTACACACATATCAACGAAATATATATTTTGTCAACAAGAAATCTTCAAACTCTGATCATTAATTCCCACAGACTGATACAGAATAGGAATGAATATCAAATCATATTTAACTTGTGTCTGCTTGACTATAATTAATAGAATGATAATATTTTCAACTGTAAAAGACAATTTAACTGTAGCCAAAACCGAATCTCAATATCTAAACGTACTGTTGTAACTTACAATCATGGACAAAAGTTAGGTATATAAAACATAGTTTTCATAACATACGACCATGACAAAGATTTTATAAACATTATACATTATCTATCTATCTATCTATCTATCTATCTATCTATCTATCTATCTATCTATCTATCTATCTATCTATCTATCTGTCTGTCTGTCTATCTATCTATCTATCTATCTATCTATCTATCTATCTATCTATCTGTCTGTCTATCTATCTATCTATCTATCTATCTATCTATCTATCTATCTATCTGTCTATCTGTCTATCTATCTATCTATCTATCTATCTATCTATCTGTCTATCTGTCTATCTATCTATCTATCTATCTATCTATCTGTCTATCTATCTATCTATCTGTCTATCTATCTATCTATCTATCTATCTATCTATATATCTGTCTATCTG